>VMDR010001283.1:0-41216 GCA_007922815.1 Macrotus californicus | reverse complement strand
TCCCTTTAACATTTCATATAATAAGGGCTTGGTGATGATGAAATCCTTCAACTTGACCTTCTCTGGGAAACACTTTATCTGCCCTTTCAGTCTAAATGATAGCTTTGCTGGATAGAGTCATCTTGGATGCAGGTCCTTGCCTTTCATGACTTGGAATACCCCTCTCCAGCCCCTTCTTGCCTGCAAGGTTTCTTTTGAGAAATCAGCTGATAGTCTTATGGGAACTCCTTTGTAGGTAACTGTCTCCTTTTCTCTTGCTGCTTTTAAGAGTCTCTCCTTATCTTTAATCTTGGGTAACTTAATGATGATGTTCCTTGGTGTGTTCCTCCTTGGGTCCAACTTCTTTGGGACTCTCTGGACTTCCTGGAAGTCTATTTCCTTTGCCAGATTGGGGAAGTTGTCCTTCATTATTTGTTCAAAAAAGTTTTCAATTTTTTGCTCTTCCTCTTCTCCTTCTGGCACTCCTGTGATTCGGATATTGGAACGTTTCAGGTTGTCCCAGAGGTTCCTAAGCCTCTCTTCAGTTTTTTTTTTTTTTTTTAATTCTTGTTTCTTCATTCTGTTCTGGTTGTATGTTTTTTTCTTTCTTTTGTTCCAAATCACTGATTTGAGTCCTGGTTTCCTTCCTGTCACTGTTGGTTCCCTGAATATTTTGCTTTATTTCACTTTGGGTATCTCTCATTTGTTCTTTTATTTTGCGACCACGCTCAATCAGATCTGTGAGTATCTTGATTACCAGGGCTTTGAACTCTCCATCAGAGAGGTTGGCTACCTCCTCATCACTTAGCTCTCTTTCTGGAGTTTTGCTCTGTTCTTTCATTTGGGCCCTATTTCTTTGTCTTGGCACAGTTGTTAAATTGTGAGGGGGCAGGGCCTTAGGTATTCACCAGGGCAGGGCAACCCTCCTTGCTGCGCTGTGGGGGAGGGGCCAGAGAAGGAACAGTGTAGCTCGCCTGCTCGGCTCTAGCCCACTTTCCAGCAAACCCTCATGTGAGACTGGGAGTTTCTCCCACCATGGCAACCCCCAACGTAGTCCACAGTCAGCTCTGAGTCTCAGTTTCCCGTTCAGCCAGCCCTGCCCACGCAGTCCGCCGCCTTGCCGGGGGTTCTCTCTGACCAACCGTCCTACCCCTTCTCACCCCTACCAGTCTGGTCGGTCTGGTTGACTGTTTCTTTAATTCCTTGGTTGTGGGAGTTCCATGAAGTTTGATTTTCTGGCACTTCTGGTTGTTTATTGACTTTAGATTGGTTGTTATCCTCCTTTTGGTTGTGCGAGGAAGCAAAGGTTTTCTATGTACGCCTCCATCTTGGCCGGAATTCTCCAACAATTTTTCTTTACCTATGAGAAGGGAATGACTAGACATAGGTGGCAAGCCCAGGTCCTGCATGGAATCTTTAAAGGAGAAATCCTTCAGTCACAGGTGGGGGACACAGCTCACTGGATTCAGGAAGGCAGGCAGAACCTCAGAAAAGCTGGCCTCCGGTGGTATTTGCCCTGGCTCTGCCTTCTAGGGCCTTTCATTGTTTCCCATCCTCCCCCACATTGTGGTGTCTCCCTCAGGCCCTTCCCACAGGCAGCCCAACACCCCAGAACATTCTCTTCTTGAATGCAAAACCTATCTTCCTGTGTACTATTCCTTTCTCCAGTATCTTAATCTTTCTCATGCTAATGTGATACAGAGAGTTAGTTACCTAGTGTTTATTGATTATTAGTTATGATTCAGGCACCGAGACCATAAAGATGAACATGCCAGACCCCCATTGTTTCAAATGGCTCAGAGAAGAGCAGGTGGTTAGTGTGCTAGAGCTGCCATACACAGTGCCTACACAGAACGGCCTCAGCAACAGACACTTGTTTTTCTCACAGCTCTGGAGCTGGAAGTCAAGGTCAAGGCATCAGCAGGGTTGGTTTCTTCTGAGGCTCCTCTTCTCCCTATGTCTGCACACAGTCATCTCTGTGATTCTGCATCCTGATTGCCTCTACTTATAAGGGCCCCAGTTCTGTTAGGTTAGGGCTACCCCAGTGGCCTCATTTTACCTCATTACCTCTTCAACACCTTGTCTCCAAAACAGTCACATTGTGAGATATTGGGGCTTAGGACTTCCACATATGGATTTGGGGGAACACCACTCAGCCCATAACAAGGAGATAGCATGTGCACAGATGACAACCACACTGTGTTATAGGGCGGGATGAGCAGGCCTGGACTGGGCAGTGACAGTGCTGAGGGGAGGCCCAAGAGGATGGGGGAGTGCTCCATAGAGGAGCTGAAATTCAGCTTCTGTCTTGAAGGCTGATGCCAGGGGGAGAGAGGAGGAACAGCATTTCAGGACTAGGGAGAAGTATGTATCCAAGTCCCTGGGGTGAATAACTATTTCCTAGGTATCTTATTTTTATTGTGCTCTAATGGAAGACTTTCAGTCCCTGTGGCCAGCTGCAGAGGGAACCTTTGAGTGTATCTTAGACCTACTTCTTATCAGTTATGTAGAAGGATCTCCAAAACATGCTTGCCTGCACCAAACTGGCTGTTATTGTTACATAATGTTTATTGAGCCTACATTATATGCAGGTAGGGCCTCCGCTTTTCACACATATTAATTCACTTAGTCTTCACAAAACTATGAGGAATATTGCTATTATCCCCATTTTTCAGGTGAGAAAACGGGCACAGAGAGGTTAAGTAACTTAGTTAAGGTCACACAACTAGTAACTCAGTTGACTACCTAAATAAACAAGTATTTCCTGAGTAGTCACTCTTGTCCAGTCTTGGAAATAGTGAGGGCAAATACACAGATTTGATTGGAGCCTTGAAGGAGTACAGACTGGCTTCCTTGGCTGGGAAGGGAATTCTGGGAGGACGAAACAGCTGGAGGAAGATTTCTGGGCTTCAGGGGCTGTGTGTAGCTCAGTACACACAGCTAGAGCTGTAGAGAGTAGAGCGTGTGTGTTGGAGAGAGCTGGCGGCGAGGCTGGGAGTCGTGGGCAGGTGTTGGGGGACCCTGTGCATTAGGTCAGAGCCTCTGGACTTGACCTGTGGGATCTGGGGGGCCAGGCAAGGATTTCAAACTGGGATGGCATGCTTTTGTGATTCCTCCTACTGGAAGAAGGAGAGTCTTCAAACCTCTTGGGCAAAAGTATGATTCTTGGTAAGATATTTGCAACAACACATATTTTAACCCTAGAAAGGAAGGCTGCATCAGCCTGGGGTCCTGTCACAGAGGTATGTGGGACCATGGGGCTTGGTGAAGGTGACTCAGACCTCCAGGGAAGGGCTAACATTCAGGCTGCTGCGAATACTGAGATTAGCAGGTTTGTCTCAGTATGCACCACATGCTAATGCAGCATGGACAGGAACCAGGGCAGTGGTCCTGGTTTCATTATCTGAGCCTTCTTCCCCACTTGGCTGCTATATGCAAATGTTAAGGTTTGGGGAAGTTCTACTGGGGAGAGGGCTGCTTGTTTAACCGGGATTTCAAAAGTCATGGGAGCCAGTCAGTAGACAGCTGTTACAGAAGGGCCCTAGGGCCTCCTGAGGCATCTGAGGTCCTCTGGAACAAGCCATTGGCTGTGTGGGTGCCCTCTGCTGGCTGGGGAGCTGGTGGCCTCTGGAGACATGAGAGGCCAGGGTAGGGACAGGTGCTGCACCAAACATTTCTGCCTGGGCTAGAGAGAGCCTTCTGGGACATTTGTCTTTAGAATGAACTTTGCTTTTATAGGTAATGGTCTCTGGATCCTGGGATGAGGGTGGGGAGAGGTTCTTGGAAATGAAGCCTCAGGAGTAACAGGCCTTTCTGGTTTTCTTCACCTCACACCTCTTGCCAGACGTCCATGACACTGCAGTGGCACCTGTACGAGATGGCACGCAGCCTGAGAGTACAGAAGATGCTGCGGGAGGAGGTCCTGGCTGCCCGGCGTCAGGCTGGGGGGGACATGAGCAGGATGCTGCAGCTGGTCCCGCTTCTAAAAGCTAGCATCAAGGAGACACTGAGGCAAGCCCACACCCACCTATGCCTACCCCCACCTCCATCCTGGGCAGGGCTACCGCGGTGCCTGGGGACAGGGTTATAGAATGGACTGGTGGAGATTGGTAGCAAGAAAGGAGAAGTCTGGGAGAGACAGCTGGGAATGGGGAGGAAGGACTAGAGTCCTGGCCCTGCCTCCAGATTCCTCTGGTGTGCTATCTCTGGGTCTGAGATGCCATGCTGGGTGGGGGGCTTTGTCCTGGCCTCTGGGCATTAGCTTCTGAACGTCTTCCTCTGGCAGACTCCACCCCATCTCCGTGACCCTGCAGAGATATCTTGCAAATGACTTGGTTCTTCGAGATTACATGATTCCTGCCAAGGTAGGCTCAGCAGGGTTGCAGGCCCTGTCAGTCAGGCAGGAGGCTGGGCCGACGGCAGTTGCACACAGAAAGGGACTTCTGCCTGTCCTCCTGGAGCTGGCTGGTGGGTCCTTGGCAGCAGCGAAGTGTGAAGGGCAGAGGTGGTAGGCACAGTGGGCGATCCTTGAAATGTTGCTGGAGCCCAGGGTTAGGAGGGTGACTCCACGGGCTGCATGGGTCTTGGGCGCCCTCTGATGCTGAGGAAAGGTCAGGAAAATCCCTTGGGCCATCCCTGGCTTAGTGGCTTCAGTCTTGGGTGAGGCTCAGGAAGGAGTGGGGTTTTGTTTAAGGTAACACAGTGGGCAGTGTCTGCTGGACAGCTGGGCAGCGAGGCTGGGGAATGGGAATGGGGAAGGCTGGATTACGCTCCTGGCTATGAGGAGATGAGGCCTACTGAGGCCTCCGTTCACCTTGTCCTCAGACATTGGTGCAGGTGGCTGTCTATGCCATGGGCCAAGACCCCACCTTCTTCCTCAATCCGGGCAAATTTGACCCCACCCGTTGGCTGGGGCAAAACAAGGACCTCATCCACTTCCGGAATCTGGGCTTTGGCTGGGGTATTCGGCAGTGCGTGGGCCGACGGATCGCCGAGCTCGAGATGACCCTCTTCCTCATCCATGTGAGTCTGGCCTGGGGACCTTCGGCCCTAATGAAAGCACCAACCTACCGGCCCTGGCTGGGTAGCTCAGTTGGTTAGAGCATTGTCCCGATACACAAGGTTTCGGGTTTGATCAGGGCACACACAAGAAGCAAACAATGAGTGCATGAACGGGTGGAGCAACAAATTGATGTTTCTCTCTCTCTCTCTGTCTTTCTCTAAAAAAAATCAATATGGGAAAAAGAAGCACCAACCCTTCTACTCCCATCTCTGTCCAGAACACTCCCCCACAATTCCTTGCTGCCTCCTCTTTTGGACTAATCCACTTGTCACCCATTTGTGCCTCCACCCATCTGTCCCCCTACAGTGGTGATGAGATGGGGGTGGGGCGGGATAAAGTTCTGTGGAAACTAAAGTGAAAGCCTGGTCAAGGAGACAGCACTAGTGGTGTTTCCAGGCTCTGAGCAGGGTTAAGTAGGAGCTGGGGTGGGCCCTTTGGAGCTCCCCAAATCATACTCAACAGGCACTGCCTACAGGTGAATGAGCCTGGCCTAGGGGAAATGGATCCTCCCCACCTGTCCCCTAAGCCCACCGCTCTTTCTCAGATTCTGGAGAATTTCAGAGTTGAAATCCAACATCTCAGCGACGTGGGCACAACATTCAACCTCATCCTGATGCCTGACCAGCCCATCTTCTTTACCTTCCGGCCCTTAACCCAGGACCTGCCCCAGGTGTGATCAGAGAGAGTGATGTGAAAGGAAGGCCCAGGGGTGGGGCCAGGCCCCTGGAGGTGTCTGCATCCTCAACCCCTATTCCCCTACCCTCCTCCTTTCTGCCTCAGCTCAGTGGAGGCACTTCTCTTTCATCTGCTTCTTTCCCTTCTTCCTCCACCTGATGAAGGCAATAAAGGGCTGAACTATGTGAAGTGTTTTCATTTCTATCTGGCCCCTAAGGTACCTGTCACTCCTGTGGAGATGCTCTCTGACCTGGATCAACAGTTGGATCTGTGCACAAATGGGGTACCTGAGGCAGCTTCACCTGAAACTACCTCTGCTGGGATCCACCCACCTACAGTAGCTCAGGAGCCAGCAGAATCAAGCCTCCTGCTGCCTGTAGATGAGGACGAGGCAGAGCAGATGGGGCCCACTGCTACTGTGCTGGGGCCAGCAGGTGGAGGGACAGAGGACCTGGTGGAGGTCTGCTGAGAAAACAGGGCAGCCTGAGAGGTGTGGACCAGTCTTGGGGTCTGGGGAAGGCCCACCTGTCAGAGGTGAGGCTCATGCAGTGCTCTGCTTGGCTGAACTTTGGGTAGGAGTTCCAGGTGGGGTCATGAGGACTTCCTGCCAAGGCCCAGCCAGAGTCTTGGACATAGTCACGGCTGAGGCCTATGGGTGAGGGGCTGGTGTGAGCTGGCTGACCCTGGGGACAAAAGGCCAATATGCTTCCTTTAGCCTACCTTATCCTTCTCTGGGCTTCCTCAAGGCCTCAACGTCATTCTCTAGGGGGCCATGCCCTCTTGCCTAGCTCTGGGCAGAAGGCATGGAGACTGCAGCAGAGTCTCTGGTCCATTATTGGAATTGCCTGACACTGGTCCCAATTTCAGCCCCCTTCCCCCTTCTGAGTTCTATAACTCCTGACCTGAACCAGGTGCCTGACCCTTCCTGGCCCTTGGCTACCTGAGTCAAGTCCTGCCAGCCGGCAGGGGAGTTAGTCCTGCACAGGACAGCAGCCCAGTGGCCTGAAGTCTTCTGCCAGAATCTGCAGGTTCTGAGTCCACTGCTGGAGCCTTTCTGCTTTTCCCCATCACAGTCCTCTTCCTTGTCTTTCTCAGTCCTTCCTGCTTCCTTTCTCTGCTCCTGGCCAAAGTCATCTTTGACTCAGAAATGTTAGAGCTGGAAAGGGCCCTATCATCAGAGAGGTCAAGCTCTGCATGGGATAGATGGGGAAAATGGAGCCTAGAGAGGTTGCTTGAGTCACCAAAGGGCACACAGCATGCTTGTAGCGAGGACCCAGGCCTTCTCTCCGTGGAGGACCCCTTCCCTTTAGTGCCATCTGCTTTCTTGTCCCTGGCTGCATTGACTGAAATGTGGCAGGCTCAGCCTGGCCCCGGCCAACGAGCTGTTTCACACTAACATGTCATGATGGCCACAGGCAGGCTTCAGGTCTTCCCTTCCCGAGAGGCAGACACACCACGCTCGGAAGGAGGGCATTTCAGTTGTGGCAGGTGTTTGGGGGCAGGTGGAAAGTCCCAGCCTCCCTCGCATCTCCCAACAAGCTGGACTCTGGTGGTCTCACTTCTCCCAGAGGTCTGAAAGAAGCTTGTCTCCTAGGCTCCTGCTTTGGAAGGACTTTTCTCCCTGCCCTCCTTGGTCCACTATGGCCTTTGGCTCTCCGAAGATGGTAGCTCCTGGGACAGTCAGGAGACTATTGTGATGCAGCAGAGCACCCAGGGGTAAAATGGGGTCTGGGAGAAGGAAGCTGGAACACCCAGGCCACCCTGATCCAGGGAAGAGGCAAATATTCTCTGACTTACCACATTTAATGAAATCATTTTTAGGGGGTAGGGACAAGATGACCCAGCACACAGTGAAGGCATTGCTCCGGTACCCAGGTCTGCTGGAACTCAGGTCTGCTGGGAGTCTGAGGACTTGATGAACTTAGTCTCTGAGCTGGGCATCAAGGGATCCACTTATGAGGGTTTCCTGGAGTCTTTGGCTTAGGTTGAGGGATTCTGTGTTGTGCAAAGCAGGGTGAGGTGAGTTTGCCTTTGCCCCTGAGGGACGGGGGTGGGTGGGTGGGCATTCAAATACAACTTGCCTAGCAAGCCATGTCTCAGAGGGCCATGACTTCTCAAAGATCTCCAAATCCATGTGACCACAGCAGGTCCTAATTTCTCCAGGGCCCAGCAAATGAACTTGCAAAGGAATCCCTATGTTCCCTGTCAGTTCCCCTGTATTTAAAGGCCTGGCCGGGAGCCTGGAAGTGAGCTGAGCGCTAATGGCTAATGGCTGAAGAGCAGGAGCCATCAGGGGTTTTGTGTTGGGAGCTGGGTGGCCTGGGCTGAGCTGGAGGGACAGCTCTGAGCAGGTCTGTTTGTTTTGGGGAAACCAGCAATGCTTCTCTCTGGCAACACACTCCCAATTCCTAGCAGGTCTGCAGAGCTGCAGTTGCCCAAGACGGGTGTGCTCATGGGACAATCTTAGGCATCGTGGAGTTGGGTGGTGGCCACAGCTACTTTGCTTATGAGCAAATCCAGTCCTAAAGCACAACCGGCACCAGAGCATTTGAGAAGTGCCCAAGTGGGCAACACTTCCTCCACAACCATCTCCTTTTTCATTTTCTCCACCTTTGTGGGGGAGAAGGTAGTTCTGGCAGGGTTTTCTAGTTCCCTAGAGAGGTGAGGGACTGAGACAAGGCAAGGACTTCTGTTGGTAATAGAGTAGAGGCTGAGATTGGTCCTCTGAACTCCAGCTGGGGAGCTGGCCCCCTGGACAGTTTTTCTCAAGGACCAGTGAATGACTCAGGGTGGGGGTTGCCAGCTCCACCGCCCGAATCCCAGGGAGAAATTCCAGAGGGATCACTCACGATGGAGTCTGAGGAGGGACGCAGGCCGTGCTCTTGCTCCTGCAGCTGTGTGGCCAAGTTCTGCTTCTCTCGTCCCCAGCGTCGAGCTGAGTCCTCTAACTGCCACCAAGGAGAGGAGCAAATGGGGAACCTCTAGTTAACAGGGCCCACCTTTGAGATCTGAAATAACAGGAGCTTGAGCCTACTCTTTGGGCAGAAACCAAAACCCTGGGCAACATGAGCTTCCCAAGACTCCTCAGGGGTGGCACAATTCAGTGGAGAGGGGCCAAGTGACAGTCTGATTGACACAGATGGGCCTTCCCTGAGTTCCAACAACACACTGAGCCCTGACCCTGCTGACATTGAACCCTGACCCTGCTCACACTGAGCCTCGACCCTGCTGACACTGAGCCCTGACCCTGCTCACACTGAACCCTAAACCTGTTCACACTGAGCCCCGGCCCTGCTCACACATGGTTCCTGGAGCCTGCTCATCCACCAAGTGCTGACCCTGTTCACTGACCAAGTGGTCAGCTTGTCCAGCCTGTTGAACTGCTTTACCTCAGCTACCTGCCTTTCCAGGGACAGGATCCGGCTCTGAGCTTGTTCCAGCTCGGCCAGGAAGTTAACCTTGTCTGAAGTGTTGGCCAGGTGATCCTGCAAGCAAAGCAGAAGCTTACACACGGCCCCAGCTGGGGGGGCTGGGGTGGTGTGAGCTCAGGAGGCCAGGAGATGCGGAAACAGAATTGGCCAGGTCTGAGTTCCAAACTCAGCTCTCCTATGCAGAGCTCAGACCCAGGGCTGAAGCCTCTTCCTAAATGGCATATGCTTTTCTCCACAGCTGTTCTCCACACAGATTTTGGGTGTATGGTTTTTGCACATCAATTTTTAATTGTGAAATGCACAAGGGAGTGCTCATTGGTGCACGAAGTGGAAAATCTCTTTGTGAAACAAGGGCTCCCCTGTCCCCGGCACTGTACCTGACATCCATGCGTTAGTGGCGCTTTCCAACACAACTCACCTCCTGCAAGTCCTGGGATGAAGAGAAAAGCTCTCCTGTGCCCTGGGCCACCCCGTTCTGTAATTCAAATGTCCTGTCTTTGGGTTGGCCTAGAGCAGGGCCCCTGTAGCAGCCTCAGAAGTGCAGTGGGGCCAGGGCATGTCGGGCCTGGGGAACCCACCCGTGTAGGCAGGGTTTTTGTGTCTTTGGAGTGGCCTGGGCCATTGTCTCTTGCAGCCTCTCTGCCAGGTCCCCTGCTCCCAACTCCCTGGGGTCCATCTGGGAAGGGGGAAAAGGGCTCTCTAAGGCTGTACCACTCTCAGGAAATGCTTTATACTGGAGTTTCTGAGAGGTCTGTGTGGGGTCCAAGGGGAGGCCAGCCAGGTGCCAAAAGGAATCAGGGGTCCGGGGCCGGCAAGGGCTTGCTTTCTCTCAGGATGCTAGATAGGGTAGAGGTGTAGCTTTCAAACCCACGTGTGTTCTCCAAGGAGAAAGAGCGAGGCCTGGGGGCTGGCACTCCCGGAGACGCCAGGCACGTTGGAGACCCTGGGAAGCCTAGTTCCTGGTCTTAGTCTCCAGTCTGGACTGTGCTGAGTGAGGGCTGGGCGCCTGATGACCCATGTAGGCAGGCCCAGGCCAAGCCTGTGCTGCTGGTGGCTCTTACCGGCAGGGCCTTCTGCTGAGGAACGACGGGGGCTGCCTGGTAGCGGCTCTTATCCAGCTCGGCCCGCAGCCTTGCATTTTCCGCCAGGAGGGCTGTGTGCAGGTCCACGGGCGGCTTCTGTCCTGTAGGACCCGGGGAAGCACACAGGCAGACAGCATGTGAAATGGCCACAGATGTTTGTGAGATGGGCTTTCCTGTCTCCATCCCTGGGCTGACCTGCTCCAGCGTGTTGCTCCATTCTGCCCCTGTTTTGCTCCCAAGCCTGCAAGGGCTCCCTGCTGCTGGTGGGGTCAGACCCACACTCCTCAGACCATCATTCTCGGCTCTTCAGCATCTGACCCCAGTGTTTTCCCTCCCATCCCCCACCCTGGCCATTTGTCCTGGGTCTACCGCTCTTCACCTCTCTATCTCTCCTCCCTGCTCTGCTTCTGGCATGGACACTCCATGGGCCTTGGCCCTGGCTGAGTCCCCTCCCGAGGTTGCCTTCTTGTCTCTCATTCCACGCCTGGGTGACCTCAGGGTTCCTGAAAGGCAGGCCTTCAGAAACGCCTGGCACCCCCAGCCCCATGCAGTAGAGGCCGAGTGCAGGCTGGGCACACAGGGGACCCCGGTGAGGCTGCACAGTCAGGCTCAGGGAAGTTTTCTGCTTGGGCCTGATGGGGGGGCCTGGTTCTCTCCTGCGCACTACAGCCGCCTCTGAATGGCAGTTCTAGGTGACTTTGGTTAACATCAATGGAGAAAACCAACCATTGATTTACCCAAAGTGTGTTTATTTGTTTTATAGAAGCAGACTCTTTGAAAATATGGGAGATGAAGAAATAATTTGAAGGGTCCTGGAGTTAAGAAATGGGGAACTTCCTGGGTAGCCCCTCTCTGCTGCTCTGGTCTGCAGGGCTTCTCCCCTGCCTCTTTCTAGCCTGGCTTATACACTGCGTCCTGTGGGCTGCCTGGGGGGAGAGAGCACAAGGACCTGCGAGTAGGGGTGTACCACCATCTGCCGCAATTGGAAGGTGCCCCTGGAACTGGGAAGCCCTGGGAGGCAGGGACTCCAGGGGCTGGATGACACCCTGGGGAGCAGCCTCATCCCTGCTGGGCTTCCCTGGCAGCCTGCTGGGTGGGGGTGCATTCCTCTCCTGAAGCTTGTCCTCCAGCACTTGCTCCATCTTCTTAATCACCTGGGGAGCAGAGGCAGAGGCTGGGCTAGGCTGGGGCCTCCACACAGTCCCTCCCTGGCTGGCCCTTGGCTGTTTGACCCTGGTCCTGCCTTCTCCTGGTGCCGCACGATCTCCTCCAGCGCTGTCACCTTCTGCAGCTTGTCCTGGTGCTGCTTCAGCAGTGCAGCCTGTGGCTGCTGAGCTTGGTACCAGAGAAGAAGCTCCTTCTCTCGATCATTCTTCTGATGGTGGGGGAGGGTTGAGAGGGGAAAGTGGGAAGGAGGGGTGCCTGGGTATTATTACCCTTGGCCTAAAGGGCTCACCCCAGGCCCCTCCGCTGAGTCCTCCATTGTGCTGCCCCAGCCCCCCCACCAAGCCCTTTCCTCTTCAGCTCCCAAATGCCTCTCCACAGACTCCCACCCTGGCTCCCCATGTCCTCTGCCTCCCAAGCCCCAGCTCACTCGAATCAGCTCATTCTGTAGATGCTGCACCTTGTCCTTCAGTTTCTTCATGCCCAGCTCACTCAGCAGCAGTTTCTGGTTCATGGGTCCTGTGGTGGGGGCACGTGGACAGCTGGCTCAGGGAGGAGACATCTTCCAGCTCAAACCAGCACAGTTTGGGGCTGGGGACAGGTGTCTCTCTCAGTCCTAGGGCTTGAGACAAGACTGGATTCTGTTTCCCACTGTGGAGAGGGCCCAGCTGGCTTCTATCAGCTGGTGTCCAGTAAGATGTACACCTGGCAAAGGTTCCCCACCACTTTGCCCCAGAATTAAGAGCTGAGGCTTAGGTGGGCACCTGGATGCCCTCAAGTGGCCTGTATGCCCTCACCCAGCATCTGGGTCTTGTCAGCAATGTCCTGCCCCTCTTTCAGCTCCTCCTGCGTCAGGTGGCTCCTCAGCAGGCGGTTCTCTGCCTCCAGGACAGTGGCCTCTTTCCGCAGCGACAGGAGGTCCTCAGCCATCATCTGTATGGCCCGCTGGTAGTTGCTTATCTCCTGTGGGTCCCAGAGCTCAGAGTTGAGCCTCCAGCCCACATCTGCACCCACACTTGGGAGTCAGTGGGTCAACCCCAGGACCGATGAACAGAATGCCCTCAAGTCTTAGCAACTCCTCAGGGGGTGGCTATGACTTGGTCTGCACCCCTTCTGGCCATGAGAGAAGTCACACTCAGGTTCTTTCCCAGAGGTCATGTCTCTTCCTGTGATGCCAGCTAGAGGGACCCAGGGCTCAGACACTAGGTGAGGAAGACCAAGAGCAACAGAGACTCTGGAGCCAGGTTTCCAGGGCCACTTCTCTGTCTTTTCCCTGTTCCTTTCTCCCCTTTCTAATTCCCCTCCTTCTTCATGTCACTGAGAACTCAGGGGAGAGCGTTTCAGAAACCCCAATGAATGCCACTTGGAAACTGACCCCAGGGACCAGTCCCCTCACCCCTGCCTTGCCCCGGCAAGCCCTGAGATCAGGAGGGACGCGAAGTAGGCCTGGGAGGCCCAAATCAGAACCCAGGATTGTGATCCAGCTCCGAGATGTGGGGTGGAGGTGGGGCCAGGATGCCAGGCTCTGTCATTAGGTTAAGAGTAATGGAAACCCTAATATCTGGTGTCCATCGAGCTTTACTGTGTTCCGGGTGAGGGGAGGTCCTCCCTTATTTAGTGCTCACAGCAAGCCTATGAGGGTCAGTACCATCACCATCTTCATTTTACCGACAAGGAAACCAAGGCCCAGGGAGGTGAGTAGCTTTCTTGGTCACAAAACTGAAAGGCAGAGCCAAGGTCTGACAGCCTTGCCTGCGGGCACTTGAGTCTGTCCTTGAGCTCTGTGCGGTCCTGCCATGAAGCCCTCATGGAGGCATACAGTGTGTTGGGAAATGATGCAATGGGTCACTAAAAAAATTATTGGAACGATCTCAATCTGGGGAAAAAATATGCCTGACCTTATGTATGCATGAGAGAATTAATAAGCTATATGTACGTGCATTTATTATATAATGAGAAATATCCTCTTGTTATTTAGAAAAAGTGTCATAAAGGGAGTTTCTTAAATCTAAACAGCACAAGATATGACAGAGGGATCCAAAACATGAAGCCAGAAAGGCGCAGAGAGGGGGAGGGGTTGGGTAGGGGGAGGAGTGGGAGGGGAGTGGAGTGGGCAGGAGAGGGCCAGGCCCTGGTTGCTTGGCCACCCTGCCGCTTGCATGTGGACTTGCATGTGGGGGCGGGGCTCATAAAACAGCCAGGCTCCCAGGCCCCCAGGCCCCTGGAAGCAGAGTTCTGCCCCAGCTTCCACCTCCTGCTGACTGGGGATGTGGCTCTGCTCCTGGCCACTGCCACCAACCTGCTGCAGGGTGGGCCGCTGGCTTCTTGGGGAGGAGCTCATGGACAGCGGGGGTTCCTCAGACACCACTTGTCACCTGCTGCTGTCTAGCCTTCTGGCTGGACTCCCTTTAACCGGTGCCAGGGTGGGGTCCTTCTCCTCAGCACCTGCCCCAGTCGAGTTCCAGGTCTTGTCTCCTCCAGATCTGCCATCTGGTGCCCTCAGACAGCCCCGTTAGGTAGGCGCCAGCCCAGAGACCACACACATGCACAGGGCTTTGTGCTCAGGCCCCGTCAGAGCCCAGCCTGGCCACTGGTTCACTGAGCGAGCTCAGACAGGCCCTTTCCTGCCCGAGCCCCAGACTCCTCACATGGGACAGCACGGGAGCTGCGGGGCTCAGCGTCAGTATATGTGCGGGGCTGGCACAGGGCCCGCCGGGGCAGGTGTGCCTGGAGGGAGCCGTCTCAGCCCTCCCCATTTCTGTGCAGTGGCTGCTTCATGAGCAGGTCAGACCCCTTCCTCTTCCTCCCGGCTGCTCCCCTCATCACTTTGGAGATCTGCTTGGATGCTGGATACTATTAAAGTTGAACAGATGTAGAGCCAGCCTATGATCTAGCAATTGTTCTCCCAAGTACACACCCAGTAAACACACAAGTGTGAATGTATCCAGAAGCAGAGGTAAGAACACTGACTGCTACCAGTCCTGCTCGTAATAACCCCGAACTGGACACGACCCAACGTCCATCACAGCAGACTGGTGAGAGAGTGACGCAGTGTGTCCTGCACAGCAGCACAAATGGGCCAAGGTCGGCTGCGCGGAACCACACGGAGGCACCTCAACCCCATGCACGACAGAAGTCACACACAAACACCCACTCTAGGACCCCGTACAGATTTGGTTCACAAGCAGACAAACTCAAGCAACGAAGTTAGAAGTCAGTGGACGAGACCCACTGGGGAAGGTGGGTGTGACGGAGGCACCAGGGAGCTTCAGGGCTGCTGGAAATGCTCTGCCTCTCCAGCTTCATTGAGCGTTTACTGTGCACTTTGTAATAATTATGTTTGCATTTGTCTGAATGTGTGCTTAAATAAGTTACAAACTTAACAAATTAGAAAATGAAATCCTGGCTCAGGTGTGGTTAAGCACACACAGCCTCCACACTGCTGCCCTCCTCTGGGGACCCTCCCCGCTCTCCGCAACAAAGGGCTCTTCTGAGCCCTGAGCTGGGAATGCTTCTGAGGGTCCTGCTCTTAGGCCCTCAGCGCAGCCTCTGCACCCTGGGAGGCCTTCTCCCAGTCTGACCCTGGGCGCTGGGTGTGAATTCAGCGATGCCTCCTCGCAGGGTCCCCTGAGGATGAGCAGGTGTACATACTGGTCCTTGCCGGGGGCTAGCACGACGCCTCAGAACACCCGCAGACTCACGCTGGTTCTGTGCTGAAAGGGCACTGTCAGCAAACATGGGGCAGCACTGGAACCCAGCCACTGCTGGAGACCTGTGTTCTCTGCACCCACTCCATTGAGGGAGGGCGGGGCCTCTCCCAGAGGGAAGAAGAACGGCTTGACTTCGACTGGATCTGTCTACAGAAATGAAGGGACATGGATGGAGGCGGCGGCCAGTGCACGTACCAATGTCCATCTGATGTCCTGAGACCCCATGGTGCCCTTTGTCCCTGAGGCCAAGCTGCCTTGGAGTGGAGGTGGAAGAAGGGGCTCCCCTGCCTGCTCCTCAAGAAGCCAAACATGCCAAGGCCTCCCTGTGTCAGGAGAGGTGGGCTCATCTCACTGTTCCCACCTGCACCTGGCGCAGTATAGGCTGAATCCCATTGCTGGCTCACCATCTTCTTCCTCAGGTGGGGCCTGCCCAAGGTTGGGGTCAGGGAGAGAGGCCTGAGGCAAGGGAGAACCCTGCTACAGTCTGGGCACCTTGTCTAGGTGTGCGCTAGTGGAGGGCTGAGATCTTCATGGCTGTGATTCAGAGTGAGCTCCTGAGTTTGGACCAGATGCAAAAGTCTAAGGTCTGGCACGCAAGGCCCCTTATAAGCTTCCCCCTCAGGCACACTGATCCAGCCCTTCCCCTCCCACACTCTCATTCCTCCTGCCACCTCCATTCCTGCTGAACTATCTATAGAGAGACCCCCCCCCCCGACCATTTCCCACAACCTGACCTGTCCTTTTATGGTCTTCCCAGCAATTTTTAATCGCATGAAGACCGACAGAGTGTGTGAGCGCGTGTGCATGTGCACATACAGGCATAGAGGGAGTCCCAGAGGGAGGGGCGTCAGCCCTTCCACCTGCCCCATGTCTTTGCTTCTCCCCCTTCCTGTTTAGGGCTTGCCCTTCCTGGGATCCCATTGTTCTTCATCCCAGCAGTCCCAGGGGTGAGCAAAGCTTTGTCCTTAACATCCCCCCTTGACAGACAAAGAAAGCTGAGGGCCAGATGAAGTGGGTGTGTTCTCCTCTGCCAGGTGGCTCCTGCTAGCAGAAGGGCCATGGCTTCTTCAGGGCCCTGCCCTTGGAGATTAGCTCTGCAGACCTTCCCCAGGCCCCTACATTACCCCCAGCCTGGTGGTCTCTGAGCATGAGGTCTCCCCAGGAAGACGGATAAGGACCTTGGTCCCGGCTTATTCTCCTCAGTCTCTAACCTGGTCAGTACCCTCTGTCCATGGGACCCAGAGAGGTGGCAGCCCCACCCCCTCAGGTTTGCACACCCCTCAGAACTCAGAGGCAACCTTGGGCAGTGCAGCTGGGCTGAGAGGCTGCAACCTGACCTATCTCAGCAGCCTGGGCGAGGCTCCCCACTCAAGGCCACATTCCGCGTCACAGCCCAACCTTGGGAACGCTCAGGACACCATGTCTTAGATTCCTCTTGTGGTTCTACCCCTCTGCCTGCTCCCTCATTCCCCCAGTGCCCAGCCTTGTTTGGTCTAGCACATCCTCCAGGGCACTGACCCTGAGTGCCCACTGCACCCCTTCCCCATGAGGGCCCCAGCTCTCGGTGGTGTGCCCAAGGTCACGTTGATGAGTTGTAAAGCCCAGGCTGGAAGAAGATCAGTGAACACCCAGCCACTCACAGTCGCTGAGCGCCACTGTGAGCCTTGTGTGCCATGTATGTGCCCAGCTGGGGCCACGAAGCACAGAGGAGCCCAGACTGTCCTGCCTATGGTGCTCTAGCCTCTACACTGAAGAGATGAACGGGAAGTGCCTGTGCCAGAGGGGAGTCCATCCTGGTGTCCAGGGAGGCTTCCTAGAGGAGGTGATAATTCGAGCTGTTTGAAGATGAGTAGATGTTACTTGGGGTGGGGAGAAGTCTCTCTGGCACAGGAGAGACACTGCAGTCAACGCAGGAAGGTGAGAAAACGTGTGATGAGGGACAAAGCAGGCAGGTTCCTGGAGAGCAGCGTGCGTGCGGGGGGAAGGGAGGACTACGTACGGCTGGAGAGCCGTCAGGGAAGACGGAAGGCGGTCTTGAAGGTCAGTCTCAGGATCTTAGACGCTGTCCCGCAGGCCGCTGAAGGGCCTAAGCTGGGGTTGGGGGGGGTTACAGGTGACAAGGCCCCTCTGATTGCTCAACACAGAGAATAAATGGGGGGAATGGAGACCAAGAACAGTCGGCCAGGTGACCTATAACAGACCTGACCAGGTAAAGGCAGTGGGCATGGAGATGAGGGCAAGAGCTGCAGGAAGGACAGTGAGGAGGAGGAGGAGGGGTATCTGGGGTTTTGGTGATGGGGGTACATGCAGGAAGTGAGGGGGAGAAGGTGCTGACTTGGGAAGGGGAGGGTCATGTTGAGTGTGAGGTGCCTGTGTGGCCTCCAGGTGGAGTGACCACAGGAAGTTGATGGTTGTCAAGCTTGGCCGGGTGGGTGGGCAGCCCTCAGAGGTGTGAGTGAAGCCTTGGGATGGAGATTTCCGTGGTCAGGGGACGTGTAAAGCAGAGTGGAATGGGGTTTAAGAACAAAGTAGGGGTGGTAGTGAGAGAGGAGTTCTCAAGATCAGGGCAATTGTCAGCGAAGTGGGAGGAGAAGGGGCTGAATCAGGCTGGAAAAGCAGAGCTTCAGAACGGCGGACAACGGCCTTCTACCTTGAGTAATGGCACATTGGGTAACATAGAACTCCTGACCCCAGAAATAATCTAGAAACCTGGATACAAAGTAAAAACAACCTTCTTAAAAGTATTAAAGAGCTGGTAAGATAGTGAGGAATTACTGGACAGAGATAAGGGATAGGTGGGCACCCAAGTGGTAGGATATTACACAGTCATAAAAAAGAGGAGCCACAGCACAGAGCAAACAGACAGCCGAATCTCACACAGGAGATTGGCAAAAGAACCATGCACAAAATAATGCACGTGGGGTGATGGCCTTTGAAGTTAACCACAGGGACTACTAGGCCATAGTAATAAGGAAGGCACACTTAGGTGATGACACTATAAAGAAGCAAAGTGCCCTGGCTGGTGTGGCTCAGTGGATTGAGCACCGGTCTGCAAACCAAAGGAACACCGGTTCGATTCCCAGTCAGGGAACATGCCTGGGTTGTGGGCTAGGTTCCCAGTAGGGGGCATGCGAGAGGCAACCACACACTGATGTTTCTCTGCTTCTCTTTCTCCCTCTTTTCCCCACAGTCTAAAAAAAAAAAAATGAATAAATGAATGAATGAATGAATGAGTCAATCTTAAAAAAAAAGCAGCAAAGCAAGACGGTAAGCTGGCACAGTGGTCATGTCTCGGAGAGGAGAGGTGTCTAGGAGGTTCTGGTGATGTTTTATTTCTTGACCTGGGTGGTGTTTTCATGGGCATTTATTTTATAACTTGGTTGTGTTTTATTTTTACGTTCAATTTTATACATGTGGGTTATACTTCACAATTTAAAATGTTTTTTGAAAAAAGGAGAGAAGGATTCACTTCCGATCAAGATGGGTGCAGTGGTCCCCCCTGAGGAGAGACAGGTCCCAGCCCCCACACGGGCTCCCCAGCCTGAAGCACCAGAGCCCAGAGGAGGAGATCTCTCATCTTCTGGCTGAGAAAACAAGCCAGGACAGCAGCTGAGTGCGACCCAGGGTTCCTGGAGTCCCAGGCACTCCTCTTGAGGAGCTTGTGCATAGACTTATTGGCTCACAAACTCGCTTGTTCTAAGTTTGCAGGGAAAACAGCTCAAAAAGTGCTAGGGACCTGAGGGGAGGAACTGAACTGACTAGCTTTGGGGTGAGGGCTGGCAGGGCAGTTGGCAGGGCCGCTGTCTCTGGGGATCAAAGTGCCAGCAGGCGCCATTGCTCTTTTTTGAACTCTTCCCTCACCCAGCCTGCAGGCACAGGTGGGCACCGCATCTGAGCTCTTGATTCACCTGCCCTGATGATTTCCTGAGACCCTGTCCCACTCAACCCGTGTGCGCAGCCCAAGCCATTTCCAGAGGTTTTCCACACAAGTGGCCTGCCTCAGCATGTGCTGGGGACTTTTCTAAAATCTCTCAAAGATCCACAAACCCCAAACAAGCAATGGCTGGCTTTGGCCAGTGTGTACCTCCTGCTAAGTGGCCCCAAGCCCAGAACAAGCAGTGACAGGGCTCCTCTTGCACTGTAACACCCATCAGGTGGCTTCAAGCCTGGCACAAGCTGCAGCCAGTGTTGGCTTGGAACACAGCTTAAACTAAGTGGCCATGAGCCCAGCACAAGTGGTTGCTGGCCTCAGCTCACACTGTGCCCATCCAAGGGTCCCAGCACAGCCTAGTGGCAGCCAGCCTCAGTGTGCAGCGCAGCATCTCCTAAGCACCTCCTGCACAAGTGGCAACCAATGGCATATTACTTTATAGCTCCCACCAGGGGGCTCCCAGCCAGGCACAAATTATGGCTGGCATTAGCTTGCATCGGAACCCCTTCCAAGAGCCTCCAGAACCAACACACCTGGTGTCCAGCTTCAGACCGCACCAGAGCACCACCAGGTCCATAAATGGTACATCCAAAGTGTGGACGTGGCAGGCATTGGAGCCCCACTAAAGAGACTCCTGCTCCATGGGATGAGCCCCCACAAAATAGCTTGTCTGCCGTGGTCATGGACAGTCCTCCTAGTAAGCCAGCCACTGACTGTTTGCCAACAGAAATCAAGACTCGACTACAACAGGAAGGCATATACAACCCACACAAGAGACAGCCCTGGAACACCTGGCTCAGGTGAACAGGGAGATGGCACTACTGGGTCCCACAGGACACCTACTAGATAAGACCACTCTGCCAAGCCTGGGAAATGTAGCAGCTCTATCTAATACACAGAAACAAACACAGGAAGGCAGCTGAAATGAGGAGACAAAGAAACATGTCCCAAATGAAAGAACAAGACAAAACCCCAGAAAAAGAACTAAACAAAATGGAGACAAGCGATCTATCAGGTGCAGAGTTCAAAACACTGGTTACAGGGGTACTCAATGAAATTAGGGAAGGAGTAGATGAAATCCGTGAGAACTTACACAAAGAGATAGAAACCTTAAAAAAAGAACTAGTCAGAAATGAAGAACACAATACTTAAATGAAGAATATGTTAAGGGAACCAACAGCAGAGTAGATGAAGCAGAGGATCAAATCAGTGATTTGGAAGACAAGATAGCAGAAAACACCCACTGAGAACAGCAAAAAGAAAACAAAGAACCTAGAAAGTCTAGGACAGTTAGAGGGACCTCTAGGAGGACGTCAACTGTACCAGTGCACATCATGAGGTACCAGGAGAAGACAGAGAGGGAGGCAAGAGACTGAATACCTGTTTGAAGAAACAGTGATGAAAACTTTCCTAACCTGGCAAAGGAAGTAGACACACAAGTCCAGGAAGCACAGAGAGTCCCAAACAAGATGAACCTGAAGAGGCCCATACCAAGACACACAATAATCAAAATGCCAAAAAACTAAAGACAAAAAGAATCTTAAAAGTAGCAAGAGAGAAGTTAGTTACCTACAAGGGAGCTTCCATAAGACTGTCAGCTAATTTCTCAACAGAGACTTTGCAGGTCAGAAGGATTGGCACAAAATATTCAAACCGAGGAAAAGCAAGGACCTACCACCAAGGTGACTCTACCCACCAAAGCCATCATTTAGAATCAAAGCAGAGATAGTTTCCTAGGTAAGAAAAAGCTAAGTGAATTCATTACCATTGAACAAGTATTACAAGACATGTTAAAGGGACTTCCTTAAATAGAAAAAAAGGACAAAATATGAACAAACATAGGAAATTATAGAAAAGAAAAATTTTCACCGACAAAGGTGAACATTTAGTAAAAGCAGTGGATCAACCACTGCCTACAGCTGGTATGACGGTTACAAGGTGAACGTAAGAAGAGCCCATGCAATTACAACAACAAATCAAGGAACACACACACACACACACAAGTAACAACAAAAACAAGGAGGGTAGGGGCTGGGTGAGAAGGTGAAAGTATTTAGACCTATAAAATTACCAGTAATGAAATAGTTACAGCCAGACCTGGCTGGGTAGCTCAGTTGGTTAGAACACCCTCCCCATGCACGAGGGTTGTGGGTTCGATCCCCGATTCCCAGTTGGGGCATGTGTGGGAATCAGCCAATGGATGCATGGATGGGTGGAAGAGCAAATCGATGTCTCTCTCTAAAATCAATCAATCAATCAAAATGGAAAAGAAACGGTTGTGGAGATGTAAAACGCTGCAGAGGTTATGCAGTCAATGATGCTGCAGTAGCTGCGTGTGGTGCCGGGTGGGGCTGAGATTGATCAGGGCCACCGCTTCGTCAGTGACATAAGTGTCTCATCGCTATGCTGTGCGTCTGTGCAATATAGTATAATATTGTATGCCACCTGCGATCAGAAAGACAGTCTTTAAAGGAAATAAAAAGAGCCCTGGGCGGGGCTCAGTTGGTTGGAGCATCGACCTGTACACCCAAAGGCTGCAGATTCGATTCAAGCTCAGGGCACATACCTGAGTTGTGGGTTCTTTCTCCAGTCAGGGCATATGGGAGGCAACCAATCAATGTTTCTCTCTTACATCAATGTTTCCCTATCTCTCTCTCCCCACCCCCCAAAATCAATAAATCTTCAGTGAGGATTTAAAGAGAAGAAAGAAAATAAAGAGAAGGTTTAATAGCTTCCAAGTCTTCGGAGGAAGCCTCTGGGTGTGGTCTGGAAAACGTGGCCCCTGGTGGCTTTGGCCCATGCTCTGGGTACCAGCATGCAGGAGAGAGAGGACAGAGGGGGACAGTGAGGTTGTGAAGGGATAGAGATAGCTGGGGACACAGGGCGGAGGAGAGGCTTGGGGGCGGGTGGAGAGAAAGGGTCTTCTGGAGAGTGAGGAGACCAGCAAGGCAGGGTACACAAGGGCTTCACCCTGCTAGGGGAGGGAAGGAGGGCTGAGCCCCACACGGTGGAGGCAGATGTCTGGATCAGAGGCATTGTGGGCGGCAGGGCTCTACAGGGGTGGAGGGGGTGCAGTGGGTGGGTGGCCAGGCTGATTCATGGCTGAGGATTTGCTGGGTTGCCATCCAACCTCTGGATCCTCAGGCTCCAGGTCCAGGCTACCTGCCCTGTACTTTGCCTTTCCAGCCAGCAGAGGGCAGCCACCTTCCACAGATGCTCCAGCTTGCACCTGTAGTGGAAGTAGGCCAGCCTTAGGGGCCCCACAGCTCATGATGGGGTGGCGGGCATGCATAGGGGACCGTCTTGCTGTCCATCCCCAGGCAAACAAGTCTCCCCTCCAGATGATCCAGTCGTCCCACACTTCCTGTCCTCAAACTCCCTCTGCTAAGAACTACCTATGGAGTCCAGAGAGGTGCAATGGCTTGCCTGAGGTCACACAGCAAATCCTAATCCTCGACTTTTGGCCTCTGTCATGAGCCAGCACCACGGCAAGTAGGGGGGCAAATGATGGGGCTTGGGACACGAGCCACCTCACAGCACTGAAGCAGCCTCGTCTGAAGTAACACCTGCATAGGCAGCGGGCACAGCTGAAGCTCAGCTTTGTGTGCAAAGAATGTTGAGAGGAACCTTAATGTGGCTTAGAAAGTGTAACACACACACACACACACACACACCCCAAAGCCTAAATCTTTGCAAATCAGACCAGAGTCTTCAATCTACCTAGGAAGATACAGTGTGAACGCTTAGCCCAGGTAGGGCCTGTAGGAGTCCCAGGGCCCAGTAGGGGCAGCTCCCTTGTTGAATGCCCTGAGCAATGTGTCTGTGCAAGGAGGCCTTTTTAAAATTTTTATTCTCTTATTTTTAGAGAGGGGAAGGGGGGAGAAAGAGAGGGAGAGAAACATCAATATGTGGTTGCCTCTCACACGCCCCCTACTGGGGACTTGGCCTGTGACCCAGGCATGTGCCCAGACTGGGAATTGAACTGGCCACCCTTTGTTTCCCAGGCTGGCGCGCAACCCACAGAGCCACACCAGCCAGGGCTGCAAGGAGGCTTTTTTATTCCTGGTTTTCTGAGGAGGAAGCTGAGGCCTAGAGCAGGAAGGGCTGGGTCATTTGTTCAAGGCTGTGCCACTGCCAGGGGCAGAGCTACGTTCTGTTTGGGTCTCTCTGGGCGCTGGCAAAAGCATGTGCTAGTAGGGAGCCCACACAGAAAAGCCTGGGGGGGGGCATGGAGCTATGGTCTCCAAGGGGACTCAGTAAGATGCTCTCCTGCCCTTGACCTTCTCCTTGCACCAGAGACTGGGGCTATTTTTCCTGGACAAGGCATCTTCTGGGGGAGGGCAGGTGCACACAGTGCCCAGGCCCATCCCATACCCTTCCAGCTGTGAGGTGCTCTGGGGTCCAGAAGGGCTTCTTTTCCCAGTCAGGGATAGAAAGATTCCTGGTCCCCTGGGCCTGGCCAGGCCTGTTTCTTGGTGTCCCTGGACCCCTACCTAAGGCAAAGAGGGCCTGGTTCTACTCAAGACAGCCCTCTACCTCTGATAAACCAGCTAATAATATAATGTTTCCACTCTCCCAGAAATTTCCTCTGCCAGGCAGCATCTCCTGGTTGAAGAAAGTGCCTGGGCACCAGGTGGGCAGCCCCTCCCGCTGCTCCCGGTAACTGGTCTGATCTCTGCAGCCTCCCTCAAGCAAGCCTGATAGTTCTCTGGTTCCCTTAAGGTGGGGTTTTCTCTGTGCTGCCTTGAAACCCAGCCTTCCTCTCTGGTAGATGGAAGATGGCTGAAAAGGCTGTGCGGCTGCTCTCACCGAGAGGTGGGGTCTGACCGCCCTTCCCCGGAGCTGAACCGACCTTAGCGACTTGTAGAATGCCGTGCTGTGATGTTGTGGGAGGTCTGAGGCCAGGTCATCAGAGGCGGCACAGCTGCCACCTTTCCCGCTGGAATGCTTGCTGGTCCCCCCAGAGGACAAGCCTCCCCGCCCCTAGACTGCCGTGCTGTGAGGAGGCCCAGAGTGGCAGTGTGGGAGGCAGCCGTGCCGCCTGGCCCCAGCTGCTGCAGCCCTGCCCTGGGGGGTGACCAGCTGGGGACCCACCAGCCCTCCCTGCTGTGCCTCAGCTTCGCGCCTGACCCACAGAACTGTGAGCTAGGGTAATAAATATACAATGATTGCCCTAAGTCCCAAAGTTTTGGGGTGGTTTGTCTTGCTGCAGGAAGGAAGTGGAACATTCTCCCTGGCCTCTCAGAGCCCTTCAGTGGCTCCCACGTGCCCTCGTGATAAACTTCCGACTCAATTTCAAGGCAGTCTGTCTCAGCGCTAGACTCCCTCTCACAAATTAATTCTTGGCCACTCTGCTCATGAGCCAGCCTGAGCCTCCTTCTGTCTTCAAAGCTTCACCTACCTCTGCCAAGAAGCCATCCCCGACCCACCCCAGCCTGGCATTCCTCATCCCACAAGGAGTCACCTACAGCACAGGTGGCAAACACAAGGCCCGCGGGCCACATCCGGCCCTCCAGCTTGTTTTATTCGGCCCGGCACCTTGTTTCTACCCGGTGGCAGCGCCGAGCTCTTGCTTAACTGTTAAGGAGTTAGTTACATTTATACAGCCCTAAAGTGACATTCAGCCCTTTGAAGACACCCACAAGGCTGACGTGACCCCCGGTGAAAATGAGTTGGACACTCCTGACCTACACTGTCTCCCTCTTGTGCCCAGGAGATCCTGACACCTCCTTTCTGCAGCCTCTGGTTGTTGTCCTGAGTTGGGAAATAGGGCCAAGCAGACTCCCAGGTCTTGTGGCAGGGGTCCCTGCTCCTTCCAGGTTTGCCTTCATCTGACTCAACTCCTGCAGGTCCCTCGGGATGTCCCAGAGGCCCCTCTTGGCTAATCTAAGTTATCTAATACTGTTAATGGGAATTAACCACATGTCTTTAAAAGGAAAACATTCAGCTTGTGCAAACCGGTGCTGGCCTCCAGAGTGCAGCTCCCGGCGGGGCTGTCTCAGGGACGGGGAGAGGATCATGGCTGTGCTGAAGATCTGCTGGAGGAGAGCAGCATTTCCTGGGGGCAGGGCTCAGCACGGCTAAAAAGCCGCCCGCTCCCAGGATGACGTCTCTGTGTCTGTGGGCCCCCTGCCCTTAGCCACAGCCCACCCAGCCTGGCACCCTTCTGCCTTGTCCAGGACAGTGTGACAGCAGAATGCCACAGTCACGAGGATGAACCTTCTCCTTTTCTCCACGATGCTCTCTCTCTACCAGAAGACAGGCCAGGGAAGCATGTGAGCACCATTGCCAGAGGGGACATGAGGCTCAGGGCTGGCCCACCCAAGGCCAGGCAGCGAGGGCAGGTGGGGTAGGGCGGAGGGCAGGCAGAGGATGGGCCTGGAAGCGGAAGCCTGGAAGAGGTGTGGTTCTGGAGGACCAGTTCTCCGCCGGCCCCTGGTCTTGAGGCCCAGGAGCTCTGCTTCTGCCCTGATGGAGCCCACGGCCCTAGAAGTCCTAGGACCAGGGCCTGCTCACTCCGGATCCCGCTCCTGGGCCCCTCTGAAGGTGGGCTGAACCTCCCACCCACGACCAGATCTGTGCGAATTGCTGTTTAAAACAGGTTCCCTGAAGGGGAGGCTTGGCTTCTTTGTTCTATCCAAGGTCACAGCAGAGAAACAAAAGGAGTGGATTTCCCTTTCTTCTGCTCTTTCTTTCCCTTCCTGCTGCAGCAGAGGTGGCGCCTAGAGATCTTTTGTGCTCCGCCATGGTGACTGTGAAGCTCCGAGGGGTGGTGAGAACTCGGCCACTGACCCCAGCCCCTGTCTCATTGGCCCTGCTGGAGCTGTGCCTGGACAACGGGGCTGGGGGTGGGGCTGGTTTGGGGGCGGGGCTTCCTGAAAGACGCTCTTTCTTGCCATTTTCAGCTTCCCTTCCCAGGCCTTCCAGAACCCTGCTCAACCTTCAAGTCTCCACTCTGGGCTCTCCTCCTCCAGGAAGACCCCTGGGCCCCTCCAAGGGTTTGTGACTCGGGGTCCTGCCTCTCCTGGACTCAGCTTGCCCTCAGCCCAGGGAAGTATAGGGCCAGGCATTCAGGTGACTATTAAGGGGACAGAACCCAGCCCTGGGCCCACAGTCCCTGCTTACTTTCCCATAAAGTGACCTTTCACCACTGGTCACCTCCTGCCATAATCCCCCTAATCAGAGCTCTGAACACCCCATGTCGGGGACAGGGAGGGTCCAGAACCTTGGCTTCTAACACAGCCTCTGTCCACGCCTGCTATGTGACCTTCAGCAGTTCCCTGGCCCACTCTGTGCCTCATCCACGAGCTGGGGAGATGACCCCTGCTGGGGTGTACTCTGGGGTTCTTGCCACAATGGAAAAGCAACTGTCTTGGCAACTGGGGTCCAAGTGAGAAGGCTGTCACAAAGCCAGGCAATGCCAGCTCTAACGACCTGGGCTAGGTGCACCTCCCCTTGGATGTCCCCGTCTGCCTCATCCTCTCCCTCTCTGTCCTGTGTGAGCTCTGCGCTGCCAGCAAGCCGCCAGGCCCTTGTCCCCAGGCCAGCCCAAGCACAGCCACTTCCTAGGATGTAGGGCTGGGCCTCCAAGAGGCCAGAGCCAGGGCCTGGGTTAGCAGGAGACGGGTCACTTTGGAGCATTTTCCCAGAGCCCTTCCCTCTTCTCCTCTTAGGTCCCTGGGCTCAGGGGGCTTGGGCAGGGACTGGAGGCCCCAGGGAAGGTTCCTGTGACTATGGGCTTCTGGGGCAATGACTGCAAGTCTGATCTTCTGGTTCTCCCCCCTCCAACTTGCTCTGGGAACAACTCTACTGGTTGCCAAGCAACACACTCCAACACAATTGTCTTCTTCTAGGTTAGCCAGCCCATCCTTCCAGAACTGGTGGGGGCGGGGGCAGACTTACAGAGTGGCTGTCAAGGAGGCCTGGGGCAGTCTTGAGGGCCGGAGGGGATGGGGAATCTGGCTCTCCCATCTTTCCTGTTAGTCGTCCTGCTCCCCAGGATGAGTCCCCAGGGACTGTTGCTACAACAAGTACCTGCCTGGTGACAGAGCCCAGCCCTGAGCTGGAAGCAGGCAGGCCCATGGGGCCACTTGCCCTTTGTTCCAGGGTTGGGGGCTTCTGGGTGGGGTGACTGAAGTCAGGCTAGACTCATTTCTTGGCCAAGGAATTACAAGGAAGCACAGGGCCTGGGAGAGCTGTGGGGGCAGGAACCTAAGAGAGGGGCTGTTGCCCCTGCCCCGGCCAGCGCCCATCCTGCCCTGCCCTCTTGCTACTCCTCAGTCTCCCCCTCAATGCTCCCTCCATCTCCACTTTCCCTGCCCCTGGATCACCCCTTGCCCTTGGCTCCCCTCCCCCGGGGCTTCCCCCCTCCCCCAGTCACCCTTTATTTGTGCCTCTCTCCTTTCCTCCATCTCCCCTCACCCCGCCCCCCGCTCCCCCAGCCTCTGGCTCCTCCTGCACTGGGCGGCATGACTGGGGCTCCACGGGGCTGTCTGGGCCTTCCCATCTCTGCTTCCCTGATCGTCTGGACAAATTCCTTTCCCTTTAGTTCAGCAGAGACATGGGTGGATGTTTTTAAAAGAAACTCACTGGGAAGCAAAGGGAAAACAAACCCAAACAAGGCAGCCCACCACCTAGAAACGGCTCTGGTCGCTAAGGCGGGGCCATCTGCTTTAACTGTCCTGGGCCTGGGTTGCAGAGACCCCTTCTGGGGCACAGAGGGGGTTCTTTCTGCCTCTTCCCCAGCCGAGCTGGGTCCAGCCTATCTGCCCCAGGCAAGCTTGGCCTCGAAGCCTTTCCTGACAGGCATCTCAGTCGGCATTGAGCAAGGTGCCTACACAGAGCTGGGACTCCGTAGACAGTTGTCCACCGGCTTAATGAATGGACGGACGGGTCTGGAGGTCTTTAATGGCACAATAACCATCCCTGGCTGTGCAGTCCAGGACAGCCTCATGTGTTTCAAAAGCTCCACCCCTAAGGCACCCCCTACCCCTGGCTTTTGGGTGCTAGCTCAGGACTCTGCATGGAGGGGGTGGATGCTGGCCTCCGTTAGCGCTGCAGGGGGACCTTTACCTTTCTCACTTGCAGCCCTAATTTTCCACTAAGTTCACTCTGAGACCCTGGAGAGTTCACTTTTTCTTACTGGGATTTCTTCCTTTGTATAGTAGAGAAGACACAGAGGAGCTGGCCAAGGCAAGCCCCACACTGCTCAGTGTGAGCTGGCCAGGAGCAGTGGGAAGGCAGTGCACCTCGCATTTGCTCCGTGTTGGGTTCAAGTCCCTGCTGTCCCGCTAATTGTCTGTGTGACCTCGGACAGGGCATTCGCTGGCTCTCTGAGCCTCAGACCCCTGCCCTGTGACATGGAGGGCATACTGCACCCATCTCCCAGAGCTGCTGGGGGTTTAATGAAGTTGTGGGCGTGAAGCTCCAAGCAGAGTACCTGGCACACGAGTGGATCTGAAAATGTTACGCCCTCCTCTGTGACTCACAGGTGCCCTGGAGGGTCTAACATTCTTCTAGGGAAATGAAAATTAGGTTTGTGACAGGGATGGCCATCCTCTCTGAACAGCACCAGCCACCCCAATGGCATCCTGGATGTGGCCTAGATCTTCCCGATCCTGCTTCTCAGCCTACACCTTCACCCTTACCACCCAGGGAAAATGGGCTCTGCTTTTTGCTGTGTGTGCCCCTCCAGTCCTAAGATCCTGGGCCAGAAGCCTGGTATAAAGGCAAAACCAGACTCGTACCCCCTCCCAGCCCAGGCTTTAGCCACCCCTCATGGAGAGAGGCCCACTGCTCCTGCGCCTGCTGGGCTGCCAATCGATTGAGTGTGCTCCCATCCTCGGGCATGCCATGAATTTTTCATCAAAGGCCTGTAGACTTTGGGAAATGCACAATTAGAAGCCCCATCAATAATGCACCACGCGGAGGCTGTGCTCAGCCGGGCCCCAGACATGCCTGTATTCTGGCCCTGCACTGACAGGAGGTAGGAGGGGCACCAAGTGAAGCCCTTAAGGGTCTTCACTGGATGCAGATCAAGTGTGGGATTCTGGTAGGGAGGGGAAGACTGCCAGAAGAGTTGAGCCTGCCCCTGGAAGCCCCAGTGGGACCTGCCGGGTCTCAGGTGCTTCATCTATAAAATGGGTGCTAAGAAGCCCCCCTCCCCTCTTAAAGCGTGGTAAGACACAGCAGAGAGGTGCGATGAGAATATTAGGGTTCCTTGTGGGGCTGGCACAAGTCCTTCTTCCATGGGGTCCTAGGAAGCAGGGTGGGCACTAGGCTGGGGTAGGAAGGAAGAGGAGGGGAGTGCAGAGATACCTGGTGCCACTGGGGGGGCTTTATTCATCCAGCTGGCAGTCAGGGTCCCTGGTGGCCTGGCCCTGCCACCGTCCAGCCTCGCTGCACAGCCCCTCTTCCACAAGCATCCGTCCACTCCCCGCAGCCTCAGAATCTTCGGGGGCGAACAGGTCTGTTCTCTCCGGTCTCTGCCTTTGCAGTTCCTCCAGCAACAGGACAGAGGCACCCTCGCCCTGTCTCTGTGACCCATTCTTCAGAGCTCACCTCCAGACAAAGCTTCTCCCGCCCTTCTTGCTAGATGGGATGGTAACTTCCTTTTCTGAATTTCCAGAGCCTGAACCAGGCAGGTAGTAACAAGTGCTCACCATGGCAGGAAATCTTCTAAATGCTTTATATGATCAGTTTAACTTCACCACTCCCCCTCCCCCGGCAGGTACCTGAAATCGGCAGATGCCCATTCTACAGAGGAGGGAAGTGAGGCAGGAAGACATGAGGGCACTTGCCCCAGTGGGGGAACTGCTTGCAGAGGCCACACTCTTATCCACCTCCCCAGACCCTGGGGCTGGCTCTCCTGTCCTCAACTGGCCTTCGAGTCCGCAGGGCAGGGCTCAAGCTCCTGCTTCCTTACTTACCAGGGCTAGGACCTCCCCTGATCCGAGCTCAGGGGAGCTCAGGGTGGGGGCACTGGCTGTGAAGCCCCCCTGACTCTGCTCCTCAACCCTCACTGGCTCCAGGCCTGGCTCCTACACACTGAGGCTGACCCTCCCTGCAATAGGCCACCCACTGACACACAGGGGAGGAGAAGGGGAGGCTAGGGCTTCGTACCGCGGATTCTGGCATGCTGCCAGATCTCTTTGGGCCCTGTCTAGCTGTGGGCCTCTGTTCCAGTGTGTATGAGGGTATGTGGGGACCCAGGGTTCTGTGTCCTTGTCCATGAGATGTCACAGGGAGCACCTGATGGCCTGGCCTGTGCCCGGGGAGCACAGACCTGCGTCTTTAAAACCCTGTATGGGCAGAAATGCTGCCAGTGGCCCTGACACATAACGGAGGCCGTGGTCACCTCCCCCACACACACACACAGAGTCAGAGCCCAGCCCTGGGTGCCCATGCAGGACACGTGCAGGACGATCTGCCTCAGAAGACTCACTGCGGTGCCCTGGGCTGGGCTCTGGGGCAGGTGTGACTGAAGGAGGGTGGGGAGGGAGCTGGATGCCTCCCCGGCTGTGCACTGTCTTTGGTTCTAATGTCTGCCCCTAAGACCTCCATGACTCCATCAGTGGGCAGCCAGGGTGGCAGGGTAGTGATGCTGCCTGTCCCCCAACACGGGCTAAGGACTCTAAATTCTTCCAGTTTCCTCTCCAGCAGCCCCGTGCTCAGGGCCTGTACTGGACAGTGGGAACACAGATGTAAACAAGCCTTAGCCTTCGTCCCCTAGGAGCTTGCATTCTAGTGGGTGTAGCAACAGACACATTATAGCCCTCAGCCAGGCCCCTCGCCACCCCAGGATATAGGCAGGGGCGTAAGGGCGGGAACTCAGAGCCAGAATGGGTTTTGAAGGGTGAGTAGGAGTTTGTCAGGTGATAAAGGAGTGAGGAAAGGGCTTGTTCCCAGCAGAGGGAACAGCAGGAGCAAAGGTGTGAGGTGAGCAGCAGCCTGGCACAGTGAGGAAGGGCGGTGGGAGATGAGACTGACATGGCTGCAGGGCCCGGTCTGGGAGCTTTGAATGCCAGGCTGATACCCCTTGAGAAGCCTCTGATAGTCAGGTGAGGTGGGCTGAGCTAGATGCTGGTACCCAGCATGACTATAAAGACTCTTCTAGGATAGGGCCTGGTCGCCTTAGAAACATGCCCTGTGTGCTGTGTAGCACGTCAGAGCCCAGGCCAGGCAGGAGGTTGCCCAGCCTCCTGCAGCACCTTTGTGCCAGAGCCGGCTCAGATTCATGCCCTCTGGGGCCAGGACAGCCATGCTGTCTGGGATGGCTGTGCTGGGGGCTGGCAGCCCAGTCTGTCAGGGCTGGGAGGGGCCAAGACCATCTGGAGGAAAGAGCAGCCTCAGAGGCGTAGGGGAGGGATGTCAGCCACCAGGAAGCTTGGATGGGGATATAGCCACGGGGGCAGGTGAACTTAGGGTGCTGCCCTTTCTCAGTTCTTGGATAGTCCACCTGCCTTGGCATCCCCGAGCCATCAGGCCGTGCCCATGCTGCCCCAGGGGGCTGTCTGAGTTGGGACTGCTGCGCCACCCGCTGTGCGAGAGAAATAGGCTTCGCAGTGGATTCTCACCCACTGACCCAGTGATTCAATGATGTCACTGTTCTTGGAGCAGGAGCCAGAGCTGGGACCAGACATGGAGACCTGCCTCTTGGCCCCCAAGGGGCAGCCGGCCCTCCAGGGGACAGCTTGATGTGGGGACAGGCTCTGAGGGTCCTGTATGGCTTCCAAGAGTGAGGAGCCAGGGATAAGGAGGGAGATGAAGGAAGAAGACTTAGCCCCGCCCTCAGGAGCCCCAGCCTGACATGGGAGTTTCTGGTGGAGGCAGGTGCCATGTCCCTTCTCTGGAGCACATCTGAGGAGGGGGCAGGGCCCACACACAGTCTATAAAGACACGTGTAGAGGACAGATGGTCCCAACAAGTGCAAATTGGTTGAGCGAAACCTGTGCACACAGGCGCTGTGAACAGGCGGCTGACAGGCGTGGGTGGGGGGTGGCGCAGAACAGAGGGCGGGAAGAGCCATAACGAGCACTGATCAATGTCTTGCTGGATCTGCAGCCGGGAGCACAATTATTGACCCAGCCTGTCTATAAATTTCCTGGCTGTGTCTCCAGAAACCTTAATTACGGGGCCTCATTACCCCTCACACCTTTAGGCACAAGAGACCAGCCTGAGCCAGAGTGGCGGGTGACACTGTGGCTGGCCTATGACAGCTGGGCAGAGCCCCTGCAGCAAGAGATACCCTGCTGGGGTGCCCTAGGGGACATGCTTAGGGTCCTGTTACCGAACGAATGGTGACAGTGGGCTCAGCCTCCAGGCCAACCAAGGACAGGGGATGGAAGGAACTTAGCAGGTGGGGGCTCAGGGTTTATGTCCCAGTTTTGCCAGTTACTTGTGACTCACGTGAGCACCGCCTCTCTGAGCCTCAGTTTTGTCATCTGCACACTGGGCAGAGGCCTGCGGTGAAGGTAAGTGGGCAAAGACTGTCTAGGATTGAGCGTAGCACCAAGCACTGAGGGACACCTGGCCCTTCTCTCCTCTTCACTAAGCCTGAAGCTGCTGAGGAAGGGAAAAGCAGCCCGTGACGGCCGGAAGCTGGCCTGCACGCATGGCTAGACCTTGGTTTTCTCCTGTGGAACAATTTCACAGCACCCTGCCAGACTGCTTTCTGACCAGCATGGAGCAAGATGGAAACAAGGCCACGTGAAACGTGGACATTGTCCAACCACCAAAATGACCGGGCAGCATCCTTCCCTGTGTGATCTGAGGGTCTGCTGCTGCCTTACCAAGGGCAGTCTCAGCCTCTTTCCGTTCCTCCTGCCTTTTGGGTAAGACTCACAATTCCCACTCAGAATTACCATGTCTCCCAAGAGCGTCTGACCAGAGCAAAGCCCTGTGTCCTTGAACTCTCCTCACATCACCTAACGCAGCCTATTCTTTTCTGTCCTTTCCAACACTTCCTGATGCACCCCGCACCCTCCCCTGTGGTGAGTGGCCTCCTGGCTGCCGTGGGTTAACAAACCCAACTTGCTTCAGTTACAGGTGGGTTCCTGGTCGTCTTGGCTGGAGGGAACTATGATTCTTTTCTTAGAGCATCGTCTCTGTAGTGTGCTCTCCAGGTTCGAATTCTAGGCTGTCATTTACTCTCCCCCATTTCATTATTTCTCTGAGGGTGTGGGACACCACTTCTTATTTATTGTCCCCTCCCCAGGCATGGAGATAAGACCCCCCAGAGCAGGACTCTGTGTGTGGGGAGAGGTCCTGGGGCCACCTGCTAAGTCTCTGGTGTGGTGGAAGGGGCTCAGGCCAGACTTCTTGGACTCTTGGGGGATTCAGGGAGGCACAGTAGATGGGGTGGGACTGAGGTAACAGGGGAGCTTCAGGTGGGGCCTCCCTTCCCTCTGTTTCAGGCTCATCTTAGCTCCTGGAAAGGCAGCACTGGGAAGGCCAGCAGAGAGGGAGGGGTCCTCTGCTCCAAATGCCCAAGCCTGGTGGGTCTGCAGAAGCAAACCCCCAGGGCTTTCTGAGCAGAGGTTGACACGGTTGGGCAATGCCTTAGGGAACTTGGTCATAGGACATGTGTATGTAGGTGCTCATTTCTTAGCACTCATCTACCTGTCTCTGCCTCTCCAGCCCCATCTAGGATTCTTTTTCCCTCCTGAAAATATTTATTTATCTTTAGAGAGAGGGGAAGGGAGGAGAAAGAGAGGAAGAGCAACATCAATGTGTGGTTGCCTCTCTTGCACCCCCTACTGGGGACCTGGCCTGCAACTCAGGCATGTGCCCTGACTGGGAATCGAACAGGTGACACTTTGGTTCGCAGGCCGGCACTCAATCCACTGAGACACACTAGCCAGGGCTAAATTTGTGTTTAGGGGCTGTTATGTCTTCTGCCCACCCCCCCAGCGGCTAGACCCTCCCTGCCTTGCTCACAGGCCCGTGCACTCTCCCCAGCTCTGCGTCACTGGAAATCCCGCTCCATTCTGCAGGGCTCCAGGCTCATCCCAGAGCTGCCAAGAGTGTCTCCTCTTCTGAACTCCTGGGTGATGCTTCTGGAAGCCAATGTGCCCCACTTTGCCCGTGGCTGCCTGAGCCACAAGACAGTTGGTCCCTTCAGATCCCTTCTCACCCGACTTGTCAGCTAGCCTTTTTTGGCCATTTTCCCTGAATGACTAGCCCTCCCTCATCAATCCTCCTGGGCCCAGACCCTCACAAATGCCAGCAGCAGTGAGGGGAGGGGGCTTCATGGGGGTGATCTGCTGCCTGGAGGCACCCTCCCCTCTCAGTCTCTCTGGATGCCTGGGCCCCTGCCCACCTCATCAGTCTCAGAATGCAAATCCTGATGACACAGACCTTTTGCACCAGGCCCGTCTTCAGTCCTGGGGCTTTTGAGATCCATGTATAGTGGAGGAATGGACTCTCCAAGGCAGTGACTGTTGCTTGTCTGATATGAGGGCTTTGGAGGGGCTGAGAGAGATGGAATCTAGTCTCTAACCCTCTTCCCCACCCCCAACTCTTCTATACTGTCCTCCTCACCTCTGCTGTGAATGATCAGGCACCAGAGGCCCTTCATAGCTCACAGAGGCCTCCAACCTTGGGGTACGGGTTATCATTTCTGTAGGTGCTGGCTGGGAGCTGAATAGGAAGCAAACGTCCCCTCTCTGATGAAGATGTCATCACTTCTGGCAATGTGGTCACTTAAGAAGGGGGCATTTTATGTATCCATTGGACTCATTTAGTGAGCACCTACTGTGTGTTGGGCACTTGGGGAGGGGTGGAGAGGGGATATAAGGCAGACAGAGTAGAAAAGCAAAGGCCTGGAGCTGGAAGTACCACTAGGGCTGGGTGTGAGTAGACTATTCTGGGTTGGGCACAGGCTTCAGAAGTCAGAGGGCCACCAGGCTGAGGGGCTCACAGACAGGTGAAGGGGTCATGGAAGTGTTGAGAGCAGGGGCAGCCCACTTTGTGCTTTGGGTAGGTCACCTGGTGGCTATGTCCTAGGTTGGAGGGGATCAAGTGGGCAGGAGGGCCCCATCTGGACTATCAGCTCCTGGACCCTGAGGCAGCCTCCTGAGGGAGCCCCTCTGGCCATCCACAGGAGCCTCCCACCCACATAAAGATGAAGTTGAGGGGAAGGGCCTTCACCTTGGCCTCCACAAGCCTCTCCCGGCTGGTGAAGCAGGGCTCGAGTGGGCTCCCCATCCAGCCAGAGGAGGGAGGGTGAGATGCCTCCAGTTTCTCACACTAGTCCTTGGAGGGGGTCTAGCCGCCAGGCTCTTGCCTCTCCTGGCCCTTCCAAGTCCCTGAGCCACCATTCAGCCCTCCCCAGAGTCCACCTTGCTGAGGGACATTTGCATATCTGAGAGTAAAAACAATTCTTTGTAGAAGCTTAGCAGCCATCAGGGCTGCAAAGCCTCCTTTTGTCTGTTTGAGTAAGAGCTGGCTAAAGGCTGAAGGATAATTAGTCCCCCATGGGCAACACTGCCCCCCTCATTGAAGATTTAAAAGCACAGCCCACCTATTCAATCTGCTTCTAGCTTTTCAGGCCCCCATGGTTCCCACTTATCTCCAGCCCCTCTCCTGCAGCCACCTCCCACCCCCACCCCCATTCTCTGTCCTGGTGTTGCTGAGGAGGGGACATCAGCTCCTGGCAGAAGCCAATGAATGGGCATTTTTATCTGATTAAACTGGGGGTGAACTGGCCTTTCTCTATTATCTTTGGACCTGATTGGACATTTAACAACAAATGTAGTGTGTGTGCATGTGCGTGCACACATGCGCAGAGAGGGCTTTTCTAGTCCCTGTCAGGAGGAAATTGGATTGTACTAAAAAGCACTTAATCTGAGCTCAGGAGTCCACTCTAATGGAGTCACTAAGCTGGGGGAGGGACAGTCCCCCCTTAGTCTTGGACAAGCAGAGACCCTGCCCTGGCCCTGTGTGTTAGAGGTTCCCACTCTGGCCCTCTTGGGGCTGCAACTCTCTCCATGGGTGAGGAATTGGTGGGCCAAGAGGGTGTGTCCAGCCAGAGCTTGAGTACCTTTTTGGACGACAGTGTGGCTACCTGGCACCCTGAAATTGCCTTCTACTTCCTGACCTGTCCTCCTGAGGGTGACAGTGTACCCTTATGCACCTTATGTGAAAGGTCTCACATGGTCATTGGGTCATTAGGGTGTGGGACTGAAACAGCCAGACAAAAAAGGCACAGATGGGGACATGGGGTAGGGTCCTGGGAGCTGCTCTCCCCATGTCACCAGGGTCCAATATGGAATCTGAGAATTCTCTGGAGATGTTGCCAAGGTGTATTTGTCAAGGAGGAAAAATAGACCATAGTTAATAGTTTGTTAGCTACAGCCTGATTTGAAACTTTTCATTATTTGAAGTTTAGACATACAATGTGTAGGCCTCTCAAAGGCTTGGGGCATGCCTGAGGAAGGGGTCACAGTACAGAACTCTGTTTTGATGTTTACTGGGAAACTGAGGCAGCCCACCTATCCAGATGAACAAGGAAGAGGATGAGCAAGCTCACCAGGCTCTTTCCTTCTGAGTCAGGAGGTATGGCCAGGGAAGCTGAAGGAGTGGGCACTGAGCTGGGAAGCCCAGACCTGTGTTGGACCAGGGCTCTTCTTCCATGATGCCCATGGCTTGGGAGGGCTACTGAGCTACTGCAGCTTCTCTACTTGTAAAATGGGGATGATAACTGTGAATTCTTCATTGGATTGGTACAGGAATGAAATGAGATTATGATTAAAGTTCTGGGAGCAGAGTAAGAGCTCAATAAAGATTTGTGGATAATAAGAGACTTCTGGTCAAGATGGAGGCATGGGTGAACATGCTTCACCTCTTTGTACAACTACAGAAAAAAATTACAACTAGACCACAGAACAAATATCATCTAGAACCATTAGAATATTGAGCTGTATGGAAGTCTGCCAACCAGGGATTTAAAGAAGTCACATTCATCTAGACGGGTAAGTGGGGCAGAGATGCAGAGATGGGAGGAGAGGGGTGAAGACACTGTGTGGCGTGGAGAGAAGGTGAGATGGTCCCATAGTTACGTTTGGTGGATAAAAATCAGGAAGGATACCTTGGGAGTGAGGGATCCTAGCCCCAGGCCAGACCATACAGCCCAGGGTTCCAGCACCAGGAAGATGAATTCCTATAACTTCTGGCTGAAAAACCAGTGGAGGTTGGAGCAATGGAAGAAACTGCTGGATGTTCAGGAGACTCCTCTTAAAGGGGCCGCATGGACTTAGGACTTACTCAGATTCACCCCTTCTGGGATTCAGTACCAGGGCAACAGCTGGAAGGGTACCAGTGTCATACAGGGGGAAAGTGAAGTGACTGGAAACAGGGTGGGTGCTGGAAGACAGCTTCCTCCCAGGGAAACCTCCAGAAGCCAGGCGGTGGCATGGGCACATCTCTGAGCCCTCCTCTCGACAGAGCCACAAAGCAGTAAAATGGGTTGCCCCACCCTGGATATTACATAACTCTCTGTCCCAATTTACAGGTGCCTTTTCTACAATAGGCCATGCTAGTAAGACAGGGAGTCAAAGCAGCTCTACCTGATACACAGAAACAAACACATGGAGGCTGCCAAATTGAGGAGACAAATAAATATGGTCCAAATGAAAGAATAGAACAAAACTCCAGAAAAATAACTAAGCAAAATGGAGATAACCAACCTGTTAGATGCAGAGTTCAAAACACTGGTAATTAGGATGCTCAAAGAACTGATTGAGTATAGCAACAACATTAAAAAGAACCAGGCAGAGACTTCTGGCCAAGATGGAGGCATAGGTAGACACACTGTGCCTCCTTGCACAACCAAAAGAAGGACAACAACAAATTTTAAAACAAAAAACAACCAGAACTGACAGAAAATTGAACTGTATAGAAGTCCAACAACCAAGGAGTTAAAGAGAAAAATTCATCCAGACCGGTAGGAGGGGCAGAGACAGGCAGCCAGGCAGAGAGGACTCGCGGCAAGGTGGCGGTTGGCGGACTGGGGCAGGCAAGGTGCGGCTGGCGGACTGGGCAAGGTGGCTGCTGGTGGACCGGGCTGTCCCACACCCACTGTGGATAAACCCGGAGGAATAGCTGGGGAGCGAGACAGAACACGCAACCCAGAGTTCCAACGTGGGGAAGTAAAACCTCAAAGCCACTGACTGAAAACTCTGGTGGGAGTTGAGGTGGCGGCAGCGGGAAAGACTCCCAGCCTCACAGGAGAGCTCATTGGAGAGATCCACAGCGTCCTAGAACGTATACAAGCCCACCCACCTGGGAATCAGCACCAGAAAAGCCCAATTTGCTTGTGGGTAACAGGGAAAGTCACTGAAAACCGGCAGAGAGTGGAGCAAGCGGCATTGTTCCCTCTTGGACCCCTCCCCCACAAACAGCATCACAACGCAGCGACGTGGCTGCCCCGCCCTGGTGAACACCTAAGGCTCTGCCCCTTACTGTATAACAGGTGCACCAAGACAACAAAAATGGCTGAAATGAGAGAGCAGATCAAAGCTCCAGAAAAAATACAACTAAGCGATGAAGAGATAGCCAACCTATCAGATGCATAGTTCAAAACACTGGTAATCAGGATGCTCACAGAATTGGTTGAATTTGGTCACAAATTAGATGAACAAATGAAGGCTACGGTAAGTGAAATAAAGAAAAATGTACAGGGAACCAACAGTGATGGGAAGAAAACCAGGACTCAAATCAATGGTGTGGACCAAAAGAAAGAAAGAAACATTCAACCAGAACACAATGAAGAAACAAGAATTCAAAAAAATGAGGAGAGGCTTAGGAGCCTCCAGGATGTCTTTAAATGTTCCAACATCCAAATCATAGGGGTGCCAGAAGGAGAAGAGGAACAGAAAGAAATTGAAAACTTATTTGAACAAATAATGAAGGAGAACTTCCCCAATCTCACAGAGGAAATAGACTTCCAGGGCATCCAGGAAGCTCAGAGAATCCCAAAGAAGTTGGACCCAAGGAGGAACACACCAAGGCACATCATAATTACATTACCCAAGATGAAAGATAAAGAGAGAATCTTAAAAGCAGCAAGAGAAAAGGAGACAGTAACCTACAAAGACGTGCCTATAAGACTGTCAGCTGATTTCTCAAAAGAAACTTTGCAGGCAAGAAGGGGCTGGCAAGAAGTATTCCAAGTCATGAAAGGCAAGGACCTGCATCCAAGATGACTCTATCCAGCAAAGCTATCATTTAGAATGGAAGGGCAGATAAAGTGCTTCCCTGACAAGGTAAAGCTAAAGGAGTTCATCATCACCAAGCTATTGTTACGTGAAATGTTAAAGGGATTTATTTAAGAAAAAGAAGATCAAAACTACGAACAGTAAAATGGCAACAAATTCACAACTATCAACAACTGAATCCAAAAAACAAACTAAGTGAACACTAGAACAGCAAGAGAATCACAGAAATGAAGATCACATGGAGGGTTATCAGCGGGGAGGTGGAGGAGGGAAATGAAGGAAAAGGTACAGGGAATAAGAAGCATAAATGGTAGGTACAAAATAGACAGGGAGAGGTCAGGAATAGTATAGGAAATGGAGAAGCCAAAGAACTTGTATTTACGACCCATGGACATGAACTAAGGGGATGGGTTGCTGGAGGGAATGGGGGTACTAAATAGAGGGGGCAAAGGGGAAAAATTGGGACAACTGTAATAACATAATCAATAAAATACATTTAAAAAATAAAAATAGAAAAGAAGAAGAAAACAATATCATTATCACCAAAAATAAAAAAGACTGATGGATGTAATTAGTGTTATTAAGAGGAGGGCTGAGCTGGAAGTTTGCAAAGGGGTGAGTCTTATTTCCCAGGTTAGCAGGTCTCCCCAGCCACTCCTGGTCCTGTCGTCCCTTCTTTCCTCACCAACGGATGATAGTCCCTCAGCACTTTATGGCCTCATCATCTTGGCTTTATTTACCGAGAGAGCTGCGCTCCTGCCCACTCACCCACCGTTTAATCAAGGAACTGAGATGGACAGTGATACAGGGCAGCAGCAGACGTCTTGCTCAGGAGCAGAGCCAGGAGGCTGTACCATTTCTGCCTGCTTTGATCGCCAGGATTAAAGAGGAAATCATCAAGACCAGGCCCCGCACAGAGGGGGAGACTGAGGCCGAGGAAGCAGGGAGGCAACCAGGGTGAGTCCTCAAGTCAACGACAGAGTCAGAACTGGACCCCAGGTCTTCTGGGGCCCCTCCCACCCTGGACTCTCTCAGCTGTTTTCCTTCCTCCTGGGGGACCCTGGGCCCCAGTGACCCTCTCATTCATACCTCTTCTGATCTTTTGGGTGCTTGGAGCTAGGCCCTGATCTGCTCTGTCCACTTGCACACTCACCTCCTCAGTTCTGTCCCCCACAGTGCTAGGGCTTCCTCATCCCTCAGTGGAGACACACATTCTCTCCATTTAACAGATGAGGAGACAGAGGGCCAGAGAGGGACTGGCGAGCCCGAGAGCCCCACAGAGCCTGTGGGTGGGAGAGAGATGTGCAGACACACGTCTTCCCTGACTCCTCTCACAGAAACACATTCATCCACCTTCACTTGTCTTCTGCCAGCAAATCAGAGATCTATCATGGTTTTTATATCAACGACCATTGATGACAGTGACCTCTAGGGACCACTCCCTGGCATTCTGTATAAAGTGTGCCCTGCCCTGGGTCGGGTGGGGTTAGAATTAGGTACCCTCCTTTCCTGCTTCTGTAAGCCCTGAGCAAACTGTGTCCCAGTCCTAGATACGCCCTTCTCCACCGCTTCCTGTGTCTTTCCTGCTGAACTTGGCTTCCTGAGGATAGGGACCTTTGCAGGAGGCCACTTAGCTTGGGGAAGAGCTTCTGGAGAGGGGTCAGAAGAGATGGCCTGGGTGAGCTTTGCTGCTTCCCTTTCCTCCTCAGTCTGGGAGGGCCCCATGAATACAGTGACCATTAAAGAAATGGAGATCACAGAGGGTTATAATCAGGGGGGTGGGTGGGGAGAGAGGGGGAAAAGGTACAAGGAATAAGAAGCATAAATGGTAGGTAGAAGATAGACAGGGGGAGGTTAAGAATAGTATAGGAAATGTAGAAGCCAAAGAACTCATATATATGACCCATGGTCATGAACTAAAGAGGGGGAGTGTGGGGGGAAGGGGTGTGCAGGGAGGGGGTGGGGG